>CANSZD010002378.1:372500-400941 GCA_947648045.1 Beta corolliflora
AAATAAAAAATAAAAAAATACAAATTCATCGTTATTATAATTATAATATTAATAATAATAGCAAAATTAATAGTAATATTGAAAATAAAAATAATAATTACAACATTAGACAAGGCTGAACTTATTTTTGCTGAACTGAACTTATTTTTGCTGAAATAAACTTATTTTTACTTATTTTTGATGAAAATAAGTCCAAAGAACAGGGCCTAAAAGTAGATAGATATAATTGCCAAACGTAAGAATTAAATATATTCCAAATTGGAATAAGAGAAAATATGACAAGTAAATTCAACAACCTCATGCAGATTCCATGGGCCAAATTCCCACATAAGTATCAATATTAGCCCTTGAATTTTGATGAATCCCCCAACCTAGTATTATGTAATAGTAATTTAATTACAATATGGCATAATAGCCGAGTGGAGTCAGTTCGTCGTCCTTTTAGTTCCTGCTAACCCCAATATGAGCCAAGTCTGAAGCTTCACAAGACAAGCATTAGTCTCCTTTTACCATAAAGATATACCAACTTCAGTAATTATAGAGTTGTCAAAAAAATTTCTCTCTCTAGAAAACCCTCTCGTTAGGGATTAACTGGGCTTCTCACTGAAAAAGTGAACCGCCTTTCTAGTTTCGTGCAAACCAGACAACATCTCTGGCACACCGCTGCTTCCTCTGCTCATTCTTCTGCAAATTCTCTGTACAAGGGACATGTGTTTCTTATGCAAGCGTGAAGACTTCGTTACAAGCAGCTAAGTGGCACTCTTGAATTTCTTATTTATAATCTACACTTATCAACTAAAATTCCAACATATTTACTCTTAAAAAGCCAAAATCTTCCTTTCTACCATCAATAAGATTATCCAACGTCCACATATGGACGACTCATCTGGTCCAGATTCACCCAACTCGTCAAATACGTACACATTTCTAACACAACTGTTTGCAGATGCAAAGGATGGGTATTTTAATTCAACATCCGCTTACTATCAATCATCTTTCGTCTATTAGGTGGTCCCATTCTGTGGTAGGTGTTTTCTTTGATAACTCTCCTCCTACCTCTAGTTTCGTGTTTAATATAGTTAATAATCATTGGGACACACGTGAACCTGTCCGCGTCTATCGTACGGGTCCGTACTTTATTCTCGAATGTCAAAATCTCACTGATAGGGATACTTTACTGCATTTTCACACTACAATAATAGATGGTAAGCCAATTACCTTCCGTTCATGCTCACATAACCAAATCCCCACTGATCTAAACATTACTATTGCTCGGATATGGGTTCGAATGCAAGATCTCCCATGGGGTTTTTTGGATAATGATTGGACAATTCGCATCTTAAGCCATGTAGGCTATGTGGAGAGGCTTGACCATATCGGCAAGCCCGTATTTGGCCCAAGGCGAACGGGGCGGAAGCCCAGGGCCCCGTGTCCAAAAAAAACTGAAAGTTAGAAGTAGCCAGTAAGTATGACAACTGTTTTTTAAAAAAAAAAAAACTAAACTTTCCTATTCACTTTCCCTTTTGTTCGCCCCCCACTCCTTCTGTCCTTCATTCTCTGTCCTCTTAATTCTCACTCCTTTCAACTTCCAAATTAAACTTCCAATCAAAAAATTCAGCATCCTAAAAATCCTCATCTTTAAGATTTTTTTTATTCCATAACTTCTTTCCTGATTAATCTCCAAACAAATCTACAATTTATTCAAGAATCAAGATGAACTCAAACAATCTTCTCAAAATTCGAAATCGCGCACAATATCGCCGTCGAAAAACCCCTGATTCAATCCCAATTTCAAATGCGCCCAATTCCATCAGTCTTTCTGAAATTAAGCGAGACCCACTTACTAAGATTGCAGCCGATAATTGGATTAAATTCGGCGGTAATGATTCCAATTCTAGGAAACCCTTTGATTTTGAGCTTGTGATGGATATTTACCGTAAAGAGTTGCTCGTGAAGAGTAGCCGAAAACCGGTGCCGTTGCAGAGAGTTATGATTTTGGAGATTAGCCAGTATTTGGAGAACTATCTTTGGCCTTATTTCGACCCGAAACCGCCAGTTTCGAGCATATTATGTCTATGATACTCATGATCAATGAGAAGGTTGGTTGGTTGGTGTGGTTTTGTTTTGATTTGGATTTGTCTTGGAGTTTTTAGTGAATTTTTATGTTTTTGTTTGGATAATTTTGCAGTTTAGAGAAAATGTGGCAGCTTGGGTGTGCTTTCATGATAAGAACTCGAATTTATCATATAAATAAGTCTCCTTCAATTGATCAAGGTTATAGAAGCAAAGATTCAAGGTTATCACTCTTACTCTTTGAGTTTCAAATTTTCATTGTTTTTTTTTATCATTTTGCTACTGTACATCACTCTTCAAGTCTTAATTGGTGTTGATAGGGTATATGAATTCTTGCTATTGTAGTCTATACATCGAATTTTCATTTATTTTGCTACTGTATATCACGAGAAATTGTTTTGCATGAGTTGAGTGTTAAATGAATAAATTTCAATTTCTGTATTTTAGACTACGTTTTTATTAGATTGTTTGTTGAGTATAATAAAAATTGTCATTTACATATATAGTTTTTTTTTACTTATTTGCATAGAAGTTAAACTCTAGTTTACTTGTCGATTAGGGCCCAATTTTTGATTTCGCCCTTAGGCCACCGTATACTCAGAAACGGGGTTGCATATCGGGCTTGGTTTGCCATTGCACCCCTATCTTAGAGCTCGCGTCGTCATTGACTTATCTCAACCTTTGATCCCTGGATGTTTTCTACCATGATCGCATTTCATGGGTATATCTCCGTTATGAAGGTGTATACAAGTTTTGCAAGGAGTGTGGGTGTGTTGGCCATAACACTGGTCGTTGCAATCTTTCTGCTTATGACGCACAAAGGTTAATTCAGCGTAGAGTTCGCGAATTAGAGGACGAGGGCATGCTTGTTCTTCGCACTAATGAAGGTATCCCTTTTTATACTAATATGATTCGAGGTTTAAATGACAGGTTTATCTGGAATTGGGGGTGCATGTACGGGTCTCGTTGAGGCCCATAAAGAGGACGGTTAATTAAGAAGAAGACTATTATGAAGCTTCTCCGGACATGCCACATTCCCCCTTTCAAGGATACTCAGATCAAAATTCGCAGCACCATACAAATCCACCCATGGATTTCTCAAATTCCTCCATGCGTAACCTAACCCCCTCTAGGTTGCGAGAGAGATTTTACAGGTCTCGAACTCCGGGTTCAAAATTTAGGCCAGACCCGCCTGCTCGTGGGTCGGTGGCCCCGAGGTCCGTGCATTAGTCACAAATTGATCGAGATCTGAACCTTAGTCTTCCGCCTCAAATGGGAAGCACTAACCCTAATCCTAGTCACGGTCTGACTCATGGGCCCTCGGATCCAGTACGTGGTAATTTTCTTTAGTCTCTTGGTATTAGTAACTGGGCCCAGCGCTCTTTTCAAGCAGCTGCAAATCTATGTTTGGGCCCACGCCGAATTCCTTCTCCAGCGGTTAGTAGGGGGAACCAAATGAAAGTTTTGCACTCTACTAGGCCTCCTATCAATTTTCAACAGCCCACAAGTTTAAATGATACTCTTGAAGGCCTCGTCCATCAGGGTTGGGCGATGCGTGCTCCTCCTGGGCCTGATGAGGCAGGACCTAACGATTGGTATGCTTGGTCACCTCGCTCTTCCCCTCCTTTAATTCCCCCACCCAGCCCTACTATACAACTTTCCAGTCATGGCATCGGGTCGGATAGTGAACGGGAACCACTGGAGCTCCGTAACATTTCCAACTTCATTAATGCAAGGTTTCGTATTTCCCCGCCCCTATTTGCAGATCCTATTACCCTGTTTTGCAGGATAATTCAGTGTCTGGGATTAATTCAGTGCCGATTCGAGAGGAGGAGTTATACTCTCCAACTAGCCCACTCCAGCTTTCCATGGGCCGTTGCACTGATTCTGATATGGATTCTCCTTCAGCAACTTCAGGCCCACGTACTCAACCCATAGTGTTGGCTTTACAATGTCAGTCAGCCATGTTTTGTGGGAAAAAAAGGCGTGATCATTCCATAGATCGTAGTCAGTCTGTGGCTAGTGTTCTTATTACAGTACAAGACTCCTATCAAGCTCGAGTTAAAAAGAAGAAAAGGAGATTAGAGGACTGGGAGGCCAAGGTTGGATTTAATATTTGGAAAAGGGATAAACCTGGTTCATTCAAAGCAAAGGCTCTCACGGACCTGTCTATGGCTACCCTTATGGGAGTTCAGCCAGATCAATCTATCATTTCTACAGCAGCAAAAAAACGCCAATCTCGAGTTTCGCCAGAAGATATGTCGGGGTCTTGGTCCCTTAAAATAACAAAAGCTAATGATTCGCTTGATGTAGCAGACCCCATTGTGACAACTCAAACTGGTGAAGATGACATGGAGTTACACTTTGCACTAGAAACCTCACTTTTGGACAATAATGCAGCGGGGGAAGTGACTGACCCAAATCAGTCACAAACTGGTCAATGAACGTCATCTCATGGAATTGTCGAGGATTAAACAACAGGGATAGCCCGACAATTCCTTACTTATTTTGGCTTGTTTCTAAATTCCGTCCATCTTTTTTTTTTTTACAAGAAACTAAATGTAGTGTTGAATATGTAGGTAATATGTTGCGTAGTACTCATCCTAGTGCTGTTTATGGTGTAGACGCTAAAGCATCGAGGGGTGGGAACGTAGTTTTTTGTTGGGGTCCTTTCGATGTTGATGTGATTAGTAGGTCTAGAAACTTTCTCTTTTGTAAAATATCCGCAAGAAATGGGAAGGAATGGATGATCTTGTTTTTGTATGGCGAGGCACAGCAACAAAATCGTTCCACTCTTTGGGGCGAGCTTCAGTCTTTACTACACAATTATAGCAATTACTTAATCATCGACGACATTAATCAAGTAGATAAGTACGAAGATAAGTTAGGTGGTTCCACTTTGATCCGGGGATGGGACGACTTCATTAGCTGGAAACATGATCTAAACTTACAAGATATCCCATTCTACGGCCCACGCTTCACTTAGTTTAATAATCGGGATCAAGATGAGCTTATTATGGAGCGGTTCGATCACGCTTATGCGACCCCAGATTGGTTAGAAGAATTTCACAATGCCATGATTCGTAACTTTCCGATCACCACGTCAGACCATGGTCCAACTTGGCTTCAATCTGCTCCACCACAAATCCAATCTCTCCGACCCTATCAAATTGAGACGTGGTGTCTTGGCCAGCCAGAGGTGAGATCCATCATTTTGATTATTTGGGAGTTGTAAATTGTTGGATCGCCCATGTATTCGCTGACTCGCAAACTTAATATTATTCGCCACAAACTCAAGGCTTGGTGCCTTGATAAGAAATTATTTTGGGGGATTAATTGGCGGGCTATATTAGGGCGACTTTGCGATTTGGGCCGAGGTTAATTCTCTCTCGAAAAGTTTGCTTATTTGGAGAGCATCGCAATGAGTAATTGATGCAAAGCATCGTTAGCGTACTCCTATTGGCGGCAACGGGTCCGCGACCAACATATCCAATTTGGAGACCTACCTTCTTCTTTTATGTTCAACCGAATCAAGCAACGGAAAAAACATAACCAGCTTTACATGTTACGAGATATTCAAGGGAATTGGTTAGATGAACCACAGGACATTGCAAATCTCATTTCCGCCCACTTTCAAGATTTATATACTGTGCCTCCTTTAGAACGAACAAACGCAAAAGGCCATATGGAGAATATAGATTTAGTGCTAAAGGGAATTACATCTGCCAGTCGCTCTCAAATTCGGAGTCTAAGGCGCCTGTTCTTTTGAACTTATTTTTTTGAACCGAACCGAATTTATTTTTGTTGAACCGAACTTATTTTACTTATTTTTGCTAAATAATAATAATAATAAATAATAAATAATAAATAATAAATAATAAATAATAAATATTAAATAATAAATAATAAATATTAAATAATAAATAATAAATATTAAATAATAAATAATAAATAATAAATAATAAATATTAAATAATAAATAATAAATAATAAATAATAAATAATAAATAATAAATAATAAATAATAAATAATAAATAATAAATAATAAATAATAAATAATAAATAATAAATAATAAATAATAAATAATAAATAATAAATAATAAATAATAAATAATAAATTATAAATAATAAATAATAAATAATAAATAATAAATAATAAATAATAAATAATAAATAATAAATAATAAATAATAAATAATAAATAATAAATAATAAATAATAAATAATAAATAATAAATAATAAATAATAAATAATAAATAATAAATAATAAATAATAAATAATAAATAATAAATAATAAATAATAAATAATAAATAATAAATAATAAATAATAAATAATAAATAATAAATAATAAATAATAAATAATAAATAATAAATAATAAATAATAAATAAGTAATAAAAAAATAATAAAAATAATGATAATAAATAATAATAAATAATAATAATAAAAAAGAATAATAAATAATAAATAAAAATAATAATAATAATAATAAAAAAAATAATAATAATAATAATAAATAATAAATAAGTAATAATAATAATAAATATAATAATAAATAATAATAATAAATAATAATAATAATAAACAATAATAATAAATAATAAAAAATTATTAATAATAATAATTAATAATAACAAATAAAAAATAATAAAAAATAATAAAAAATAATAATAAAAAACGAATAATAATAACAAAAATCATTAAATATATAGTAATAAATAATAATAATAATAATAATAATAATAAATAATAATAAATAATAAATAAAAATAATAATAATAATAATAAATAATAAATAAGTAATAATAATAATAAATAATAATAAATATAATAATAAATAATAATAATAAATAATAATAATAATAAACAATAATAATAAATAATAATAATAAATAATAAAAAATAATTAATAATAATAATTAATAATAACAAATAATAAATAATAATAAATAATAAAAAATAATAATAAAAAACGAATAATAATAACAAAAAACAATAAATATATAGTAATAAATAATAATAATAATAATAAATATCTAATATTAAATAATAATAATATATTAATAAATAATAATAATAATAACAAATAATAAATAATAAATAATAAGTAATAAATAATAAATAATAAATAATAAATAATAAATAATAAATAATAAATAATAAATAATAAATAATAAATAATCAATAATAAATAATAAATAATTAATAATAAATAATCAATAATAAATAATAAATAATAAATAATAAATAAGTAATAATAAATAATAAAAATAATGATAATAAATAATCATAAATAATAATAATAAAAAAGAATAATAAATAATAAATAAAAATAATAATAATAATAATAAAAAAAAAAAATAATAATAAATAATAAATAAGTAATAATAATAATAAATATAATAATAAATAATAATAATAATAATAAATATTAAATATTTAATAATAATAATATATTAATAAATAATAATAATAATAACAAATAATAAATAATAAATAATAAGTAATAAATAATAAATAATAAATAATAAATAATAAATAATAAATAATAAATAATAAATAATAAATAATAAATAATAAATAATAAATAATAAATAATAAATAATAAATAATAAATAATAAATAATAAATAATAAATAATAAATAATAAATAATAAATAATAAATAATAAATAATAAATAATAAATAATAAATAATAAATAATAAATAATAAATATTAAATAATAAATTATAAATATAAAATAATAATTAATAAATATTAAATAATAAATAATAAATATTAAATATTAAATAATAAATAATAAATAATAAATAATAAATAATAAATAATAAATAATAAATAATAAATAATAAATAATAAATATTAAATAATAAATAATAAATAATAAATAATAAATAATAAATAATAAATAATAAATATTAAATAATAAATTATAAATATTAAATAATAATTAATAAATATTAAATAATAAATAATAAATATTAAATATTAAATAATAAATAATAAATAATAAATAATAAATAATAAATAATAAATAATAAATAATAAATATTAAATAATAAATAATAAATAATAAATAATAAATAATAAATAATAAATAATAAATAATAAATAATAAATAATAAATAATAAATAATAAATAATAAATAATAAATAATAAATAATAAATAATAAATAATAAATAATAAATAATCAATAATAAATAATCAATAATAAATAATAAATAATAAATAATAAATAATAAATAATAAATAATCAATAATAAATAATCAATAATAAATAATAAAAATAAATAATAAATAATCAATAATAAATAATAAATAATAAATAAGTAATAATAAATAATAAAAATAATGATAATAAATAATAATAAATAATAATAATAAAAAAGAATAATAAATAATAAATAAAAATAATAATAATAATAATAAATAATAAATAAGTAATAATAATAATAAATATAATAATAAATAATAATAATAAATAATAATAATAATAAACAATAATAATAAATAATAATAATAAATAATAAAAAATAATTAATAATAATAATTAATAATAACAAATAAAAAATAATAATAAATAATAAAAAATAATAATAAAAAATGAATAATAAAAACAAAAAACATTAAATATATAGTAATAAATAATAATAATAATAATAATAATAAATAATAATAAATAATAAATAATAAATAATAATAATAATAATAAATAATAAATAAGTAATAATAATAATAAATAATAATAAATATAATAATAAATAATAATAATAAATAATAATAATAATAAACAATAATAATAAATAATAATAATAAAAAATAAAAAATAATTAATAATAATAATTAATAATAACAAATAAAAAATAATAAAAAATAATAATAAAAAACGAATAATAATAACAAAAAACAATAAATATATAGTAATAAATAATAATAATAATAATAATAAATATCTAATATTAAATAATAATAATATATTAATAAATAATAATAATAATAACAAATAATAAATAATAAATAATAAGTAATAAATAATAAATAATAAATAATAAATAATAAATAATAAATAATAAATAATAAATAATAAATAATAAATAATAAATAATAAATAATAAATAATAAATAATAAATAATAAATAATAAATAATAAATAATAAATAATAAATAATAAATAATAAATAATAAATAATAAATAATAAATAATAAATAATAAATAATAAATAATAAATAATAAATAATAAATAATAAATAATAAATAATAAATAATAAATAATAAATAATAAATAATAAATAATAAATAATAAATAATAAATAATAAATAATAAATAATAAATAATAAATAATAAATAATAAATAATAAATAATAAATAATAAATAATAAATAATAAATAATAAATAATAAATAATAAATAATAAATAATAAATATTAAATAATAAATAATAAATAATAAATAATAAATATTAAATAATAAATATTAAATAATAAATAATAAATAATAAATAATAAATAATAAATAATAAATAATAAATAATAAATAATAAATAATAAATAATAAATAATAAATAATAAATAATAAATAATAAATAATAAATAATAAATAATAAATAATAAATAATAAATAATAAATAATAAATAATAAATAATCAATAATCAATAATAAATAATCAATAATAAATAATAAATAATAAATAATAAATAATAAATAATAAATAATAAATAATAAATAATAAATAATAAATAATAAATAAGTAATAATAAATAATAAAAATAATGATAATAAATAATAATAAATAATAATAATAAAAAAGAATAATAAATAATAAATAAAAATAATAATAATAATAATAAATAATAAATAAGTAATAATAATAATAAATATAATAATAAATAATAATAATAAATAATAATAATAATAAACAATAATAATTAATAATAATAATAAATAATAAAAAATAATTAATAATAATAATAATAATAATAAATAATAAATAAGTAATAATAATAATAAATATAATAATAAATAATAATAATAAATAATAATAATAATAAACAATAATAATAAATAATAATAATAAATAATAAAAAATAATTAATAATAATAATTAATAATAACAAATAAAAAATAATAATAAATAATAATAATAATAATAAAAAATGAATAATAAAAACAAAAAACATTAAATATATAGTAATAAATAATAATAATAATAATAATAAATAATAATAAATAATAAATAAAAATAATAATAATAATAATAAATAATAAATAAGTAATAATAATAATAAATAATAATAAATATAATAATAAATAATAATAATAAATAATAATAATAATAAACAATAATAATAAATAATAATAATAAATAATAAAAAATAATTAATAATAATAATTAATAATAACAAATAAAAAATAATAAAAAATAATAATAAAAACGAATTATAATAACAAAAAACAATAAATATATAGTAATAAATAATAATAATAATAATAATAAATATCTAATATTAAATAATAATAATATATTAATAAATAATAATAATAATAACAAATAATAAATAATAAATAATAAGTAATAAATAATAAATATTAAATAATAAATAATAAATAATAAATAATAAATAATAAATAATAAATAATAAATAATAAATAATAAATAATAAATAATAAATAATAAATAATAAATAATAAATAATAAATAATAAATAATAAATAATAAATAATAAATAATAAATAATAAATAATAAATAATAAATAATAAATAATAAATTATAAATAATTAATAATAAATAATAAATAATAAATCATAAATAATAAATAATAAATAATAACTAATAAATCATAAATCATAAATAATAAATAATAAATCATAAATAATAAATAATAAATAATAAATAATAAATAATAAATAATAAATAATAAATAATAAATAATAAATAATAAATAATAAATAATAAATAATAAATAATAAATAATAAATAATAAATAATAAATAATAAATAATAAATAATAAATAATAAATAATAAATAATAAATAATAAATAATAAATAATAAATAATAAATAATAAATAATAAATAATAAATAATAAATAATAAATAATCAATAATCAATAATCAATAATAAATAATCAATAATAAATAATAAATAATAAATAATAAATAATAAATAATAAATAATAAATAATAAATAATAAATAAGTAATAAGTAATAATAAATAATAAAAATAAAAAAGAATAATAAATAATAAATAAAAATAATAATAATAATAATAAATAATAAATAAGTAATAATAATAATAAATATAATAATAAATAATAATAATAAATAATAATAATAATAAACAATAATAATTAATAATAATAATAAATAATAATAAATAATTAATAATAATAATAATAATAATAAATAATAAATAAGTAATAATAATAATAAATATAATAATAAATAATAATAATAAATAATAATAATAATAAACAATAATAATAAATAATAATAATAAATAATAAAAAATAATTAATAATAATAATTAATAATAACAAATAAAAAATAATAATAAATAATAATAATAATAATAATAAATGAATAATAAAAACAAAAACATTAAATATATAGTAATAAATAATAATAATAATAATAATAAATAATAATAAATAATAAATAAAAATAATAATAATAATAATAAATAATAAATAAGTAATAATAATAATAAATAATAATAAATATAATAATAAATAATAATAATAAATAATAATAATAATAAACAATAATAATAAATAATAATAATAAATAATAAAAAATAATTAATAATAATAATTAATAATAACAAATAAAAAATAATAAAAAATAATAATAAAAAACGAATAATAATAACAAAAAACAATAAATATATAGTAATAAATAATAATAATAATAATAATAAATATCTAATATTAAATAATAATAATATATTAATAAATAATAATAATAATAACAAATAATAAATAATAAATAATAAGTAATAAATAATAAATATTAAATAATAAATAATAAATAATAAATAATAAATAATAAATAATAAATAATAAATAATAAATAATAAATAATAAATAATAAATAATAAATAATAAATAATAAATAATAAATAATAAATAATAAATAATAAATAATAAATAATAAATAATAAATAATAAATAATAAATAATAAATAATAAATAATAAATAATAAATAATAAATATTAAATAATAAATAATAAATAATAAATAATAAATAATAAATAATAAATAATAAATAATAAATAATAAATAATAAATGATAAATAATAAATAATAAATGATAAATAATAAATAATAAATAATAAATAATAAATAATAAATAATAAATAATAAATAATAAATAATAAATAATAAATAATAAATAATAAATAATAAATAATAAATAATAAATAATAAATAATAAATAATAAATAATAAATAATAAATAATAAATAATAAATAATAAATAATAAATAATAAATAATAAATAATAAATAAGTAATAATAAATAATAAAAATAATGATAATAAATAATAATAAATAATAATAATAAAAAAGAATAATAAATAATAAATAAAAATAATAATAATAATAATAAATAATAAATAAGTAATAATAATAATAAATATAATAATAAATAATAATAATAAATAATAATAATAATAAACAATAATAATAAATAATAATAATAAATAATAAAAAATAATTAATAATAATAATTAATAATAACAAATAAAAAATAATAATAAATAATAAAAAATAATAATAAAAATGAATAATAATAACAAAAAACATTAAATATATAGTAATAAATAATAATAATAATAATAATAAATAATAATAAATAATAAATAAAAATAATAATAATAATAATAAATAATAAATAAGTAATAATAATAATAAATAATAATAAATATAATAATAAATAATAATAATAAATAATAATAATAATAAACAATAATAATAAATAATAATAATAAATAATAAAAAATAATTAATAATAATAATTAATAATAACAAATAAAAAATAATAAAAAAAATAATAATAAAAACGAATTATAATAACAAAAAA
The DNA here is from genome assembly GCA_947648045.1 of Beta corolliflora. Classification (NCBI taxonomy): domain Eukaryota; kingdom Viridiplantae; phylum Streptophyta; class Magnoliopsida; order Caryophyllales; family Amaranthaceae; genus Beta; species Beta corolliflora. The sequence continues at coordinate 385,666 of CANSZD010002378.1, forward strand.
CAATAAATATATAGTAATAAATAATAATAATAATAATAATAAATATCTAATATTAAATAATAATAATATATTAATAAATAATAATAATAATAACAAATAATAAATAATAAATAATAAATAATAAATAATAAATAATAAATAATAAATAATAAATAATAAATAATAAATAATAAATAATAAATAATAAATAATAAATAATAAATAATAAATAATAAATAATAAATAATAAATAATAAATAATAAATAATAAATAATAAATAATAAATAATAAATAATAAATAATAAATAATAAATAATAAATAATAAATAATAAATAATAAATAATAAATAATAAATAATAAATAATAAATAATAAATAATAAATAATAAATAATAAATAATAAATAATAAATAATAAATAATAAATAATAAATAATAAATAATAAATAATAAATAATAAATAATAAATAATAAATAATAAATAATAAATAATAAATAATAAATAATAAATAATAAATAATAAATAATAAATAATAAATAATAAATAATAAATAATAAATAATAAATAATAAATAATAAATAATAAATAATAAATAATAAATAATAAATAATAAATAATAAATAATAAATAATAATTAATAAATAATAATTAATAAATAATAAATAATAAATAATAATTAATAAATATTAAATAATAAATAATAAATATTAAATAATAAATAATAAATAATAAATATTAAATAATAAATAATAAATAATAAATAATAAATAATAAATAATAATAAATAATAATATAAATAATAATAATAATAAATTATAATAATAATAATAAATAATAATAAATAATAAATAATAAATAATAAATATTAAATAATAAATAATAAATAATAAATAATAAATAATAATAATAATAATAATAAATAATAATTAATAAATAATTATAATAAATAATAATAATAATAGTAATAATAATTATAATAAATTATAAATAATATTAATAAATAATAAATATTAAATATTAAATAATAAATAATAAAAATTAAAATGAATAATAAAAAATATATAATAAAAAAAAAGAAAATTACAACATTAATAGTAATACTGAACTTATTTTTGCTGAACTGAACTTATTTTTGCTGAACTTAACTTATTTTTACTTATTTTTGCTGATTTGAACTTATTTTTGCTGAACTGAACTTATTTTTACTTATTTTTGCTGAAAATAAGTCCAAAAGAACAAGGCCTAACTCTCTCTTAGCCTCTTTTTCTGATAAGGAAATATGTGATGCTATGTTTAATTTGATATAGCAAATGATAAATCTCCGGGCTTGGATGATTCCCGCCTGAGTTCTTCAAAATCTATTGGCCGACTTTGGGGGCACATGTAATAAATGCATTTCGACGTTTCTTAACTACAGCACACTTACTAAAAGAATAGAATTGCTCTCTTATGTTTCTTATCCCTAAAACTGATTCTCCGGAGGAGGTAAATAATCTTCGTCCTATCAGTCTCTGTAACATTATTTACAAATTAAATGTGCTTCCAAATGTTTAGTGAATCGCATGCAACCATTGCTTCCTGCTCTTATTGACAACTTTCAAAATGCTTTTGTTCTGGGGCGTCAAATGGGAGACAACATTTTAATTTCACATGAGTTGCTTCATACCATCAATAAACAACGTTCGGGTTCAAGATTCCTAGCTGCTCTGAAATTGGATATGAATAAAGCGTATGATAGAGTGAGTTGGGTTTTTATCCTAAAAATTCTGAATGCTTATGGGTTTCCTTCGCATTGGATAAACTTGGTTCAGCAATGTATCTCTACAGTATCCTATCGCATTTTGATTAATGGTACAGCTACATCCCCGTTTGTTCCCACGTGTGGTCTACGGCAGCGGGATCCTCTTTCCCCCTGTCTCTTCATCTTTTGGATGGATATATTATCCCGTATGACTTCATTGGCAGTAGATATTCAACAATTTTAGGGTATTTCTATATGCCAGCGGGGCCCTTCTATTTCGCATATGTTCTTTGCAGACGACTCTCTATTCTTTTTCAGGGCTACTTCTAGTGCTTGCACTAACTTGAAGGGGATGATTCAGCGTTTTTGTGATATCTCAGGGCAAATGCTCAATCTGCAAAAATCCTTTGTTAAATTCAGCCCAAATATACCCGAGAATGATCAACACCGTTTCAAGGACATTTTACGCATGGATTCTCAAAGTTCTTTAGGAATGTACTTGGGGCCCAGGATTGCTACTAAGATCTCTCCCCTTCTGAACAAGATTGCTACTAAGATCTCACAATGGCAAGCTCGTCCCCTCTCACAGTCTACAAAAATCACAATCATCAATTCCATTCTCGTTGCCTCTATCATGCATCAGTTGGGGGTTTCTCGAATTCCAAATTCTATTATTAATAAAATTGATTGCATGCTCGCGAGATTCTTTTGGGGTAATGGTCAAGCTAAATGTGTTCATTAGCGCAAATGGACTATTCTGCAAGCTCCTAAAGGTATGGATGGGTTGGGGCTTCAAAGTGTTGGCATACTAAACGAAGCATTATTGATGATTCAAGCTTGGAGGATTCAACAGCACCCGCAACTATTAATCTCGCAAGTTTTTAAGGCTAGGTCCTACCAAACAAGGTTTCTAACGCCTCGGTCTTCCAACGTCTCATGGGGGAGACGAGGTTTATGGCAAGCTATGCGCAAAGTAAGGCAACAATGCGTTTGTAAAGTGGCAAATGGTCATGAGATACTTGCCATTCGAGATAAGTTGATCAATGGTCTCCCACCTATTATTCATGATGGTGTTTCAATTCATTAGGCTTCTAGATTGATGGTAAATGATTTGATTTTGCCCCACTCTCATATGTGGGATTCACGCAAAATTAATCGTTATTTCATTACTTCTAGTGCATAAACAATTTTTAGTCTGGAACACCCAAATGATCCAACCACACGAGATACTTTGGTTTGGCCCTTCACGAATTCAGGTGATTTTTCCATTAAGTCAGCATATTCGTTGCTTTGGCAACAACAGCAAAATGATATATGCAGCATGACAACCCCCCTTCAGATGCGTTTTTATCGCACACTTTGGAGGTTGAACATCATGCCAAAATGGAAGATTTTCCTTTGGAAGCTTTCTCAAAACAGTTTAGCTACGACTGTAAATCTCTTTCGTCGTGGAATTGGTACCTCAGATCTGTGCCCGATTTGTCTAGAGGAGCAGGAGAGTTACCATCATTTGTTTATATTATGCCCCCTCACTCTGGAGGCTTGGGGAACTCAGAACAACCACTACACTAGCCATGATCACTCCCCCACTTCATTCGCTAATTGGCTCATGGCGACGCTCCTTAGTTTCATTGATACTGAAGGGTGGGAGGGGTCTTTACTCCCTGGTTTTGTTAACAAGCTTTGGGCAATTTGGCTAACGAGGAATGCACATGTCTTTCGCCAAGCTAGAGCTACTATAGATCGTCTACAGCAACACATTCAGCTAGGCCAACAACAACACTTAAAATTTTCTCAAAGACCTTCGTCATCGACCACTACTAATATCCAAGATGGTCCTCCTCCGGGTTTCATATTTGCTCATTTTGGTAGGCTGAGGCAGGGCCATCCGATGGCTACGTTAAAGGTTCATGGAACTTGGGACAAACGTTCTAAAAGGGGAGGAGTAGCTTGGGTGGTTCATTTCCAGGATGGAACCCCTTCTATAAGTGTTGGTAGGATGCTATACGCGTCATCTAAAATCCACACCATTCTTCAAGCGTGCATTCTGCAATCTCTTGGGCTAAATCATAATCGTTATCTCACATAGTGGTCCATTCGGCTTCAAATTTATAGGTTCGCCTTCTGCAAACTACAACCACTCCCAACATTTCGATTCTCCATACTCTCACAACTATGAGGACTCTTTTAGGTACCTTTAATGGGTGTCGCTTTCATCAACTCCACAAGAGTGAGCTTGAAACGACAGTTCATCTAGCTAAGACTTATAGACATATAATGTCTCCAAATGTATTCATATAGTTTTGATTTGTTTATGCTCTTGTTTCTGTCGTTGGTTTTTTTCTATGTATGATCTTTTGTTGTCAAAAAAAATACCATAAAGATATACCGGGACTAAGAAGTTCGATTCCAGGCTTAAAATCTTAGTAGGACCACTTAATCAAGCCTAATAGTGAGAAACTACTGATGCTCACCTTTCGCTATCATAATTTTCTCTTTGTACCATTAATAAGTTACAGTAATCGAAAGTCATTTAGCATGCATAATCTTCATACCTGAAGAGATACTTTGACTAGGGCTAAAATTTAATAGATCCTTGATTTTCACTATTACATCCATCATCAATACCTAAACTAATTGGCTTATGCAAATATCAAGCTCAGTCAAAGCATATTTTACAGATATAATACATTTCACAGATATATCATATTTTCAAATTAAGAAAATTCAAAGTTTCATTCTCCCGTGGTTCAGCCGCCAAGTGGGATCAAGTGGCATGACGCCACCAACATGGATTCAAATGCTTATCTAGGATAGGCATAATTATGAAGGGCTATTATTAGGACTTCAACTTATTTTATTTTTGCTGAACTGAACTTTTTTTTACTTATTTTTGCTGAACTGAACTTATTTTGGCCGAACCGAACTTTTTTTGCTCGAACCGAACTTATTTTTGCTGAACTAAACTGTATTAACATAATATTATCAATACTTATTATTATAATAATCAATAAATATTAACATAATATTATCAATACTTATGTTATATTTTTATTATTTTATAATAATAAATAATAAATAATAAATAATAAATAATAAATAATAAATAATAAATAATAATAATAATAATAATAATAATAATAATAATAATAATAATAATAATAGTAATAATAATAATAGTAATAATAATAATAATAATAATAATAATAATAATAATAATAATAATAATAATAATAATAATAATAATAATAATAATAATAATAATAATAATAATAATAAGGGAAATTCTCACTAGTACCATCCAACTATTGACTTTTCTCAATGGTAGGCATTTGTTTATTACCTTCCCAATGGTACCACTATGTTTATGGCTTTTTATAAAGAATTTTTTTGTTAAAAAAAAGTTAGGCTAAATTTTTAATGTAAGTAATAAATAATTAAAATAACATTGACCCTAATCTGATACTTGGCTGCCATACACAATATTCAATAATGTTACAAAGTAAATGTATCGTTTATTTGCAACAATCTAATCATATTTGGGGGCTTATGTTCATGAAACTTATGTTTCTAACTGTTGTTGTCAATTGCTTGTTGATACGGTCATTATTAATATGTGATGTTAGAGAAATTTGCAAATATCCAATCTACAGAAAAGTGATTGTATTAGACACATGTGCATCTAAGCTATTAATGGAGTGTTAGAACTTTTATCCAAAATATAAAAAAAGAAAAAGAAAAAATGGGGTAATTGGAATATATGTGATGGATCTGATGATGTAATACTAATTGTTAGGATGTTGAATTATAGAAGGGATAGTTAAGATAAGGGTGCGATTGTATTTCTTGAATGAGGGCCATTACTAATTTTAACATTTTGTTAGAGTTTTTAATAGAAAAATCACTTTAATTAAGAAGCCATAAACATAGTGGTACCATTAGGAAAGCAAAAATATAATACCTACCATCGGGAAAAGTCAATAGTTGGATAGTACCAGTGAGAATTTCCCAATAATAAATAACAAATAACAAATAATAAATAATGAATAATAAATAATTAATAATAAATAATAATAATAAATAATAATAATAATAAATAAATAATAAATAGTAAATAGTAAATAGTAAATAGTAAATAGTAAATAGTAAATAAATAATAAATAATAAAAAACAAATAACAAATAATAAATAACAAATAATAAATAATAAATAATAAATAATAAATAATAAATAATAAATAATAAATAATAAATAATAAATAATAAATAATAAATAATAAATAATAAATAATAAATAATAAATAATAAATAATAAATAATAAATAATAAATAATAAATAATAAATAATAAATAATAAATAATAAATAATAAATAATAAATAATAAATAATAAATAATAAATAATAAATAATAAATAATAAATAATAAATAATAAATAATAAATAATAAATAATAAATAATAAATAATAAATAATAAATAATAAATAATAAATAATAAACAATAAATAATAAATAATAAATAATAAATAATAAATAATAAATAATAAATAATAAATAATAAATAATAAATAATAAATAATAAATAATAAATAATAAATAATAAATAATAAATAATAAATAATAAATTATAAATAATAAATAATAAATAATAAATAATAAATAATAAATAATAAATCATAAATAATAAATAATAAATAATAACTAATAAATCATAAATCATAAATAATAAATAATAAATCATAAATAATAAATAATAAATAATAAATAATAAATAATAAATAATAAATAATAAATAATAAATAATAAATAATAAATAATAAATAATAAATAATAAATAATAAATAATAAATAATAAATAATAAATAATAAATAATAAATAATAAATAATAAATAATAAATAATAAATAATAAATAATAAATAATAAATAATAAATAATAAATAATAAATAATAAATAGTAAATAGTAAATAGTAAATAGTAAATAATAAATAATAAATAATAAATAATAAATAATAAATAATAAATAATAAATAATAAATAATAAATAATAAATAATAAATAATAAATAATAAATAATAAATAATAAATAATAAATAATAAATAATAAATAATAAATAATAAATAATAAATAATAAATAATAAATAATAAATAATAAATAATAAATAATAAATAATAAATAATAAATAATAAATAATAAATAATAAATAATAAATAATAAATAATAAATAATAAATAATAAATAATAAATAATAAATAATAAATAATAAATAATAAATAATAAATAATAAATAATAAATAATAAATAATAAATAATAAATAATAAATAATAAATAATAAATAATAAATAATATATAATAAATAATAAATAATAAATAATAAATAATAAATAATAATAATAATAATAAATAAATAATTAAATAATAAATAAATAAATAAATAAATAATAAATAATAATAATAATAATTAATAATAAATATTAAATAAAAATATAAAAAATATAAAAATATAAAAAATATAAATAAAAAAAAAAAAAAAATACAAATTCATGGTTATTATAATTATAATATTAATAATAATAGCAAAATTAATAGTAATATTGAAAATAAAAATAATAATTACAACATTAGACAAGGCTGAACTTATTTTTGCTGAACTGAACTTATTTTTGCTGAAATAAACTTATTTTTACTTATTTTTGCTGAAAATAAGTCCAAAGAACAGGGCCTAAAAGTAGATAGATATAATTGCCAAACAGAAGAATTAAATATAATCCAGCCGGAATAAGAGAAAATATGACAAGTAAATTCAACAACCTCATGCAGATTCCATGGGCCAAATTCCCACATAAGTATCAATATTAGCCCTTGAATTTTGATGAATCCCCCAACCTAGTATTATGTAATAGTAATTTAATTACAATATGGCATAATAGCCGAGTGGAGTCAGTTCGTCGTCCTTTTAGTTCCTGCTAACCCCAATATGAGCCAAGTCTGAAGCTTCACAAGACAAGCATTAGTCTCCTTTTACCATAAAGATATACCAACTTCAGTAATTATAGAGTTGTCAAAAGAATTTCTCTCTCTAGAAAACCCTCTCGTTAGGGATTAACTGGGCTTCTCACTGAAAAAGTGAACCACCTTTCTAGTTTCGTGCAAACCAGACAACATCTCTGGCACACCGCTGCTTCCTCTGCTCATTCTTCTGCAAATTCTCTGTACAAGGGACATGTGTTTCTTATGCAAGCGTGAAGACTTCGTTACAAGCAGCTAAGTGGCACTCTTGAATTTCTTATTTATAATCTACACTTATCAACTAAAATTCCAACATATTTACTCTTAAAAAGCCAAAATCTTCCTTTCTACCATCAATAAGATTATCCAACGTCCACATATGGACGACTCATCTGGTCCAGATTCACCCAACTCGTCAAATACGTACACATTTCCAACACAACTGTTTGCAGATGCAAAGGATGGGTATTTTAATTCAACATCCGCTTACTATCAATCATCTTTCGTCTATTAGGTGGTCCCATTCTGTGGTAGGTGTTTTCTTTGATAACTCTCCTCCTACCTCTAGTTTCGTGTTTAATATAGTTAATAATCATTGGGACACACGTGAACCTGTCCGCGTCTATCGTACGGGTCCGTACTTTATTCTCGAATGTCAAAATCTCACTGATAGGGATACTTTACTGCATTTTCACACTACAATAATAGATGGTAAGCCAATTACCTTCCGTTCATGCTCACATAACCAAATCCCCACTGATCTAAACATTACTATTGCTCGGATATGGGTTCGAATGCAAGATCTCCCATGGGGTTTTTTGGATAATGATTGGACAATTCGCATCTTAAGCCATGTAGGCTATGTGGAGAGGCTTGACCATATCGGCAGGCCCGTATTTGGCCCAGGGCGAACGGGGCGGAAGCCCAGGGCCCCCTGTCCAAAAAAAACTGAAAGTTAGAAGTAGCCAGTAAGTATGACAACTGTTTTTAAAAAAAAAAAAAAACTAAACTTTCCTATTCACTTTCCCTTTTGTTCGCCCCCCACTCCTTCTGTCCTTCATTCTCTGTCCTCTTAATTCTCACTCCTTTCAACTTCCAAATTAAACTTCCAATCAAAAAATTCAGCATCCTAAAAATCCTCATCTTTATGATTTTTTTTATTCCATAACTTCTTTCCTGATTAATCTCCAAACAAATCTACAATTTATTCAAGAATCATGATGAACTCAAACAATCTTCTCAAAATTCGAAATCGCGCACAATATCGCCGTCGAAAAACCCCTGATTCAATCCCAATTTCAAATGCGCCCAATTCCATCAGTCTTTCCGAAATTAAGCGAGACCCACTTACTAAGATTGCAGCCGATAATTGGATTAAATTCGGCGGTAATGATTCCAATTCTAGGAAACCCTTTGATTTTGAGCTTGCGAAGGATATTTACCGTAAAGAGTTGCTCGTGAAGAGTAGCCGAAAACCGGTGCCGTTGCAGAGAGTTATGATTTTGGAGATTAGCCAGTATTTGGAGAACTATCTTTGGCCTTATTTCGACCCGAAACCGCCAGTTTCGAGCATATTATGTCTATGATACTCATGATCAATGAGAAGGTTGGTTGGTTGGTGTGGTTTTGTTTTGATTTGGATTTGTCTTGGAGTTTTTAGTGAATTTTTATGTTTTTGTTTGGATAATTTTGCAGTTTAGAGAAAATGTGGCAGCTTGGGTGTGCTTTCATGATAAGAACTCTAATTTATCATATAAATAAGTCTCCTTCAATTGATCAAGGTTATAGAAGCAAAGATTCAAGGTTATCACTCTTACTCTTTGAGTTTCAAATTTTCATTGTTTTTTTTTTATCATTTTGCTACTGTACATCACTCTTCAAGTCTTAATTGGTGTTGATAGGGTATATGAATTCTTGCTATTGTAGTCTATACATCGAATTTTCATTTATTTTGCTACTGTATATCACGAGAAATTGTTTTGCATGAGTTGAGTGTTAAATGAATAAATTTCAATTTCTGTATTTTAGACTACGTTTTTATTAGATTGTTTGTTGAGTATAATAAAAATTGTCATTTACATATATAGTTTTTTTTTACTTATTTGCATAGAAGTTAAACTCTAGTTTACTTGTCGATTAGGGCCCAATTTTTGATTTCGCCCTTAGGCCACCGTATACTCAGAAACGGGGTTGCATATCGGGCTTGGTTTGCCATTGCACCCCTATCTTAGAGCTCGCGTCGTCATTGACTTATCTCAACCTTTGATCCCTGGATGTTTTCTACCATGATCGCATTTCATGGGTATATCTCCGTTATGAAGGTGTATACAAGTTTTGCAAGGAGTGTGGGTGTGTTGGCCATAACACGGGTCGTTGCAATCTTTCTGCTTATGACGCACAAAGGTTAATTCAGCGTAGAGTTCGCGAATTAGAGGACGAGGGCATGCTTGTTCTTCGCACTAATGAAGGTATCCCTTTTTATACTAATATGATTCGAGGTTTAAATGACAGGTTTATCTGGAATTGGGGGTGCATGTACGGGTCTCGTTGAGGCCCATAAAGAGGACGGTTAATTAAGAAGAAGACTATTATGAAGCTTCTCCGGACATGCCACATTCCCCCTTTCAAGGATACTCAGATCAAAATTCGCAGCACCATACAAATCCACCCATGGATTTCTCAAATTCCTCCATGCGTAACCTAACCCCCTCTAGGGTGCGAGAGAGATTTTACAGGTCTCGAACTCCGGGTTCAAGATTTAGGCCAGACCCGCCTGCTCGTGGGTCGGTGGCCCCGAGGTCCGTGCATTAGTCACAAATTGATCGAGATCTGAACCTTAATCTTCCGCCTCAAATGGGAAGCACTAACCCTAATCCTAGTCACGGTCTGACTCATGGGCCCTCGGATCCAGTACGTGGTAATTTTCTTTAGTCTCTTGGTATTAGTAACTGGGCCCAGCGCTCTTTTCAAGCAGCTGCAAATCTATGTTTGGGCCCACGCCGAATTCCTTCTCCAGCGGTTAGTAGGGGGAACCAAATGAAAGTTTTGCACTCTACTAGGCCTCCTATCAATTTTCAACAGCCCACAAGTTTAAATGATACTCTTGAAGGCCTCGTCCATCAGGGTTAGGCGATGCGTGCTCCTCCTGGGCCTGATGAGGCAGGACCTAACGATTGGTATGCTTGGTCACCTCGCTCTTCCCCTCCTTTAATTCCCCCACCCAGCCCTACTATACAACTTTCCAGTCATGGCATCGGGTCGGATAGTGAACGGGAACCACTGGAGCTCCGCAACATTTCCAACTTCATTAATGCAAGGTTTCGTATTTCCCCGCCCCTATTTGCAGATCCTATTACCCTGTTTTGCAGGATAATTCAGTGTCTGGGAGTAATTCAGTGCCGATTCGAGAGGAGGAGTTATACTCTCCAACTAGCCCACTCCAGCTTTCCATGGGCCGTTGCACTGATTCTGATATGGATTCTCCTTCAGCAACTTCAGGCCCACGTACTCAACCCATAGTGTTGGCTTTACAATGTCAGTCAGCCATGTTTTGTGGGAAAAAAAGGCGTGATCATCCCATAGATCGTAGTCAGTCTGTGGCTAGTGTTCTTATTACAGTACAAGACTCCTATCAAGCTCGAGTTAAAAAGAAGAAAAGGAGATTAGAGGACTGGGAGGCCAAGGTTGGATTTAATATTTGGAAAAGGGATAAACCTGGTTCATTCAAAGCAAAGGCTGTCACGGACCTATCTATGGCTACCCTTATGGGAGTTCGACGGATCAATCTATTATTTCTACAAAGCGAAAAAAACGCCCAATCTCGAGTTTCGCCCGGAAGATATGTCGGGGTCTTGGTCCCTTAAAATAACAAAAGCTAATGATTCGCTTGATGCAGCAGACCCCATTGTGACAACTCAAACTGGTGAAGATGACATGGAGTTACACTTTGCACTAGAAACCTCACTTTTGGACAATAATGCAGCGGGGGAAGTGACTGACCCAAATCAGTCACAAACTGGTCAATGAACGTCATCTCATGGAATTGTCGAGGATTAAACAACAGGGATAGCCCGACAATTCCTTACTTATTTTGGCTTGTTTCTAAATTCCGTCCATCTTTTTTTTTTTACAAGAAACTAAATGTAGTGTTGAATATGTAGGTAATATGTTGCGTAGTACTCATCCTAGTGCTGGTTATGGTGTAGACGCTAAAGCATCGAGGGGTGGGAACGTAGTTTTTTGTTGGGGTCCTTTCGATGTTGATGTGATTAGTAGGTCTAGAAACTTTCTCTTTTGTAAAATATTCGCAAGAAATGGGAAGGAATGGATGATCTTGTTTTTGTATGGCGAGGCACAGCAACAAAATCGTTCCACTCTTTGGGGCGAGCTTCATTCTTTACTACACAATTATAGCAATTACTTAATCATCGACGACATTAATCAAGTAGATAAGTACGAAGATAAGTTAGGTGGTTCCACTTTGATCCGGGGATGGGACGACTTCATTAGCTGGAAACATGATCTAAACTTACAAGATATCCCATTCTACGGCCCACGCTTCACTTAGTTTAATAATCGGGATCAAGATGAGCTTATTATGGAGCGGTTCGATCACGCTTATGCGACCCCAGATTGGTTAGAAGAATTTCACAATGCCATGATTCGTAACTTTCCGATCACCACGTCAGACCATGGTCCAACTTGGCTTCAATCTGCTCCACCACAAATCCAATCTCTCCGACCCTATCAAATTGAGACGTGGTGTCTTGGCCAGCCAGAGGTGAGATCCATCATTTTGATTATTTGGGAGTTGTAAATTGTTGGATCGCCCATGTATGCGCTGACTCGCAAACTTAATATTATTCGCCACAAACTCAAGGCTTGGTGCCTTGATAAGAAATTATATTGGGGGATTAATTGGCAGGCTATATTAGGGCAGCTTACTGATTTGGGCACTGAGGTTAATTCTCTCTCGAAAAGCTGGTTATTTGGAGAGCATCGCAACAGACTAATTGATGCAGCATCGTTAGCGTACTCCTATTGGCGGCAACGGGTCCGCGACCAACATATCCAATTTGGAGACCTACCTTCTTCTTTTATGTTCAACCGAATCAAGCAACGGAAAAAACATAACCAGCTTTACATGTTACGAGATATTCAAGGGAATTGGTTAGATGAACCACAGGACATTGCAAATCTCATTTCCGCCCACTTTCAAGATTTATATACTGTGCCTCCTTTAGAACGAACAAACGTAAAAGGCCATATGGAGAATATAGATTTAGTGCTAAGGGAATTACATCTGCCAGCGCTCTCAAATTCAGAGTCTAAGGCCCTGTTCTTTTGAACTTATTTTGGCTGAACTGAACTGAATTTATTTTTGTTGAACTGAACTTATTTTACTTATTTTTGCTAAATAATAATAATAATAAATAATAAATAATAAATAATAAATAATAAATAATAAATAATAAATAATAAATAATAAATAATAAATAATAAATAATAAATAATAAATAATAAATAATAAATAATAAATAATAAATAATAAATAATAAATAATAAATAATAAATAATAAATAATAAATAATAAATAATAAATAATAAATAATAAATAATAAATAATAAATAATAAATAATAAATAATAAATAATAAATAATAAATAATAAATAATAAATAATAAATAATAAATAATAAATAATAAATAATAAATAATAAATAATAAATAATAAATAATAAATAATAAATAATAAATAATAAATAATAAATAATAAATAATAAATAATAAATAATAAATAATAAATAGTCAATAATAAATAATAAATAATAAATAAGTAATAATAAATAATAAAAATAATGATAATAAATAATAATAAATAATAATAATAAAAAATAATAATAAATAATAAATAAAAATAATAATAATAATAATAAATAAAAAATAATAATAATAATAATAAATAATAAATAAGTAATAATAATAATAAATAATAATAAATATAATAATAAATAATAATAATAAATAATAATAATAATAAACAATAATAATAAATAATAATAATAAATAATAAAAAATAATTAATAATAATAATTAATAATAACAAATAAAAAATAATAATAAATAATAAAAAATAATAATAAAAAACGAATAATAATAACAAAAAACAATAAAATCATAGTAATAAATAATAATAATAATAATAATAAAAAATAATAATAAATAATAAATAAAAATAATAATAATAATAATAAATAATAAATAAGTAATATTAATAATAAATAATAATAAATATAATAATAAATAATAATAAAAAATAATAATAATAATAAACAATAATAATAAATAATAATAATAAATAATAAAAAATAATTAATAATAATAATTAATAATAACAAATAAAAAAATAATAAAAAATAATAAAAAATAATAATAAAAAACGAATAATAATTAATAATAACAAATAAAAAATAATAAAAAATAATAAAAAATAATAATAAAAAACGAATAATAATAACAAAAAACAATAAATATATAGTAATAAATAATAATAATAATAATAATAAATATTAAATATTAAATTATAATAATATATTAATAAATAATAATAATAATAACAAATAATAAATAATAAATAATAAGTAGTAAATAATAAATATTAAATAATAAATAATAAATAATGAATAATAAATAATAAATAATAAATAATAAATAATAAATAATAAGTAATAAATAATAAATAATAAATAATTAATAATAAATAATAAATAATAAATAATAAATAATAAATAATAAATAATAAATAATAAATAATAAATAATAAATAATAAATAATAAATAATAAATAATAAATAATAAATAATAAATAATAAATAATAAATAATAAATAATAAATAATAAATAATAAATAATAAATAATAAATAATAAATAATATATAATAAATAATAAATAATTAATAATAAATAATAAATAATAAATAATTAATAATAAATAATAAATAATAAATAATAAATAATAAATAATAAATAATAAATAATAAATAATAAATAATAAATAATAAATAATAAATAATAAATAATAAATAATAAATAATAAATAATAAATAATAAATAATAAATAATAAATAATAAATAATAAATAATAAATAATAAATAATAAATAATAAATAATAAATAATAAATAATAAATAATAAATAATAAATAATAAATAATAAATAATAAATAATAAATAATAAATAATAAATAATAAATAATAAATATTAAATAATAAATATTAAATAATAAATAATAAATAATAAATATTAAGTAATAAATAATAAATATTAAATATTAAATAATAAATAATAAATAATAAATAATAAATAATAAATAATAATAAAAAAATAATATTAATAATAATAATAATAAATTATTATAATAATAATAATAAATAATAATAAATAATAAATAATAAATAATAAATAATAAATAATAAATAATAAATAATAAATAATAAATAATAAATAATAAATAATAAATAATAAATAATAATAAAAATAATAATAA